>ONZH01020068.1:0-26380 GCA_900303285.1 Rhinella marina | reverse complement strand
TTTTCAAGGTACACAGCCGTGTAGTAACTGAACAGACGGTGGGTATGAACACCAGTTATGAGAAATTACTTTGCAAGAGAACGCACAGTACAGTTGCCAGTTAAGGCCTATAGATTGTATTTTTCAAGGTACACAGGCCGTGTAGTAACTGAACAGACGGTGGGTATGAACACCAGTTATGAGAAATTACTTTGCAAGAGAACGCACAGTAACAGTTGCCAGTTAAGGCCTATATATTGTATTTTTCAAGTACACAGCCGTGTAGTAAACTGAACAGACGGTGGGTATAAACACCAGTTATGAGAAATTACTTTGCAAGAGAACGCACAGTACAGTTGCCAGTTAAGGCCTATAGATTGTATTTTTCAAGGTACACAGCCGTGTAGTAACTGAACAGACGGTGGGTATGAACACCAGTTATGAGAAATTACTTGCAAGAGAACGCACAGTACAGTTGCCAGTTAAGGCCTATATATTGTATTTTTCAAGGTACACAGCCGTGTAGTAACTGAACAGACGGTGGGTATGAACACCAGTTATGAGAAATTACTTTGCAAGAGAACGCACAGTACAGTTGCCAGTTAAGGCCTATAGATTGTATTTTTCAAGGTACACAGCCGTGTAGTAACTGAACAGACGGTGGGTATGAACACCAGTTATGAGAAATTACTTTGCAAGAGAAACGCACAGTACAGTTGCCAGTTAAGGCCTATATATTGTATTTTTCAAGGTACACAGCCGTGTAGTAACTGAACAGACGGTGGGTATGAACACCAGTTATGAGAAATTACTTTGCAAGAGAACGCACAGTACAGTTGCCAGTTAAGGCCTATAGATTGTATTTTTCAAGGTACACAGCCGTGTAGTAACTGAAACAGACGGTGGGTATGAACACCAGTTATGAGAAATTACTTTGCAAGAGAACGCACAGTACTGTTGCAGTTAAGGCCTATAGATTGTATTTTTCAAGGTACACAGCCGTGTAGTAACTGAACAGACGGTGGGTATGAACACCAGTTATGAGAAATTACTTTGCAAGAGAACGCACAGTACAGTTGCCAGTTAAGGCCTATAGATTGTATTTTTCAAGGTACACAGCCGTGTAGTAACTGAACAGACGGTGGGTATGAACACCAGTTATGAGAAATTACTTTGCAAGAGAACACACAGTACAGTTGCCAGTTAAGGCTATAGATTGTAATTTTCAAGGTACACAGCCGTGTAGTAACTGAACAGACGGTGGTATGAACACCAGTTATGAGAAATTACTTTGCAAGAGAACGCACAGTACAGTTGCCAGTTAAGGCCTATAGATTGTATTTTCAAGGTACACAGCCGTGTAGTAACTGAACAGACGGTGGGTATGAACACCAGTTATGAGAAATTACTTTGCAAGAGAACGCACAGTACAGTTGCCAGTTAAGGCCTATATATTGTATTTTTCAAGGTACACAGCCGTGTAGTAACTGAACAGACGGTGGGTATGAACACCAGTTATGAGAAATTACTTTGCAAGAGAACGCACAGTACAGTTGCCAGTTAGGCCTATAGATTGTATTTTTCAAGGTACACAGCCGTGTAGTAACTGAACAGACGGTGGGTATGAACACCAGTTATGAGAATTACTTTGCAAGAGAACGCACAGTACAGTGGCCAGTTAAGGCTATGTATTGTATTTTTCAAGGTACACAGCCGTGTAGTAACTGAACAGACGGTGGGTATAAACACCAGTTATGAGAAATTACTTTGCAAGAGAACGCACAGTACAGTTGCCAGTTAAGGCCTATAGATTGTATTTTTCAAGGTACACAGCCGTGTAGTAACTGAACAGACGGTGGGTATGAACACCAGTTATGAGAAATTACTTTGCAAGAGAACGCACAGTACAGTTGCCAGTTAAGGCCTATAGATTGTATTTTTCAAGGTACACAGCCGTGTAGTAACTGAACAGACGGTGGGTATGAACACCAGTTATGAGAAATTACTTTGCAAGAGAACGCACAGTACAGTTGCCAGTTAAGGCCTATAGATTGTATTTTTCAAGGTACACAGCCGTGTAGTAACTGAACAGACGGTGGGTATGAACACCAGTTATGAGAAATTACTTTGCAAGAGAACGCACAGTACAGTTGCCAGTTAAGGCCTATATATTGTATTTTTCAGGTACACAGCCGTGTAGTAACTGAACAGACGGTGGGTATAAACACCAGTTATGAGAAATTACTTTGCAAGAGAACGCACAGTACAGTTGCCAGTTAAGGCCTATAGATTGTATTTTTCAAGGTACACAGCCGTGTAGTAACTGAACAGACGGTGGGTATGAACACCAGTTATGAGAAATTACTTTGCAAGAGAACGCACAGTACAGTTGCCAGTTAAGGCCTATAGATTGTATTTTTCAAGGTACACAGCCGTGTAGTAACTGAACAGACGGTGGGTATGAACACCAGTTATGAGAAATTACTTTGCAAGAGAACGCACAGTACAGTTGCCAGTTAAGGCCTATAGATTGTATTTTTCAAGGTACACAGACGTGTAGTAACTGAACAGACGGTGGGTATGAACACCAGTTATGAGAAATTACTTTGCAAGAGAACGCACAGTACAGTTGCCAGTTAAGGCCTATATATTGTATTTTTCAAGGTACACAGCCGTGTAGTAACTGAACAGACGGTGGGTATGAACACCAGTTATGAGAAATTACTTTGCAAGAGAACGCACAGTACTGTTGCCAGTTAAGGCCAATATATTGTATTTTTCAAGGTACACAGCAGTGTATTAAGTGATCAGACGGTGTGTATGAACACCAGTTATGAGAAATTACTTTGCAAGAGAACGCACAGTACAGTTGCCAGTTATAAGGCCTATATATTGTATTTTTCAAGGTACACAGCCATGTATTAAGTGATCAGACGGTGTGTATGAACACCAGTTATGAGAAATTACTTTGCAAGAGAACGCACAGTACAGTTTCCAGTTAAGGCCTATAGATTGTATTTTTCAAGGTACACAGCCGTGTAGTAACTGAACAGACGGTGGGTATGAACACCAGTTATGAGAAATTACTTTGCAAGAGAACGCACAGTACAGTTGCCAGTTAAGGCCTATAGATTGTATTTTTCAAGGTACACAGCCGTGTAGTAACTGAACAGACGGTGGGTATGAACACCAGTTATGAGAAATTACTTTGCAAGAGAACGCACAGTACTGTTGCCAGTTAAGGCCTATATATTGTATTTTTCAAGGTACACAGCAGTGTATTAAGTGATCAGACGGTGTGTATGAACACCAGTTATGAGAAATTACTTTGCAAGAGAACGCACAGTACAGTTGCCAGTTATAAGGCCTATATATTGTATTTTTCAAGGTACACAGCCATGTATTAAGTGATCAGACGGTGTGTATGAACACCAGTTATGAGAAATTACTTTGCAAGAGAACGCACAGTACAGTTGCCAGTTATAAAACCTATATATTGTATTTTTTAAGGTACACAGCAGTAGTGCCAAATATAGTTTGGTATGTAGCAGAGCACCTAATACACCACTAATGCCTCTCTCTGTCCCTACTCCAGCAGCTATCCCTGAATACAGCAGCCGTTCTCTGTAAAGTCTATATTGTAGTAAGCTATCACTGAAGTCCACTGTAGTAGCCCTGATAAGGGCTTTTAATCACGCTCCTGCCTGTCCAACAGCTAAAACCTGTCTCTCCCTTCTCCAGCCTCTGTCCCTGACTAAGTTCACGCAGCATATGCGTACGAGCAGGAAGAGCTGAGTTTTTAATATTCAAGGTCACATGGTTTTTCCAGCCAATGCATGTAGACGCCGTTTTCGCGCTGCCAGCGTGCTCAGCGTGCCTGTCATACCACCCCTGTATGGTGATTGGTGGAAAAAGAGCGCCAGGGAAGGTGGGAGGGGAAACGAATTCTAAGTGCGCCATCGCCGTTATACTCGATTGAAATCGAGTATGCCGAATAGTGTAGTATTCGATCGAATACCGGCTCGATCGAACACTACTCGCTCATCTCTAACGGTGTTCACTTGATGATGTGATATTTTTTATAGAGCCGGTTGTTGCGGATGAGGCGATGCAAAATATTTATTCCCCCCCTATTTTTAGCATATTTAATTTACACCATTAGGGAATTTGTTTTACATGTGGGAGTTTTTTTTTAAATACTTTGTTTTTGTTTTTTTCATTTTACACTTTGTGTCCCCCATAAGATTTCCTCACTATTGATTTATCCTGCAGTTATGGTTGACATAGTAGCCCCAGTTACAGGGGAAATACACCCCCTAGGGAGGCTGTATAGCAGTATACAGCACTGTAGAGCCTCAATGCAGGGCTCATCGAGGTCTGTGGAAGCTCCTGCACTTCCCCGGCCCCAGCGGTCCCATGACCATCGGACAGTGATCTAGAAGGCAGGGAAACACAGAAGTGATCCCTGCCTTCTCTATGGGTTGCCCTGCTGCCACTGACAGCAGGCCCCCGGCACAATTAGCATGCAGCTATGATGTCTGAATGAACTTTCTAAAAGATCCATTTAGAGATAAACCTGACCACCCAGGACGTCTATAGTCAACGACTGGTCGGGAAGTGGTTGAACATTAGGTGTGCGCCTTCTATAACTGTTAAAAACAGTGAGCCCTTTAAATTTGGTGTTCATGAATATTTTAAAAAAAGCGAAAATGCAGCACAAAGCTGCTTCTTATAGAAGCTAAGATTCACCAGTATAACCTCAGTGTAATAAGTAGATATTTATGGAGTGATAACATCTACATGAGACTAACCTGTATCTTTTCATTTCTTCTAAGGTCACCTTACAAAGACAACAAGACTTATTATTTTGATGATTACAGCCAATTTCTAAAGGCAACATTTACTTTATACAGCATAATTTTTGTTCTCGGGACTATTGGTAATGGATTAGTCATCTGGATTGCTGGATTCAGGATGAAGAAGACAATCAGCGCTGTGTGGTTCCTCAACCTGGCCATCGCGGACTTCCTCTGCTGTGCTTCTCTTCCTCTGCGCATTGCAGAGTGGTCTTTGCTTTTCATACCCCGTTATGACCCTTTCATTTTTTGCGTTTTGAACATTATTCTGTTCAATCTGAATGTGAGCGCCAGTGTTCTTCTCTTGACGGCCATGAGTATTGACCGCTGTGTATCTGTCATGTGGCCATTTTGGACTAAAGTTCATAGGACACGTAAACTAGTGATACTCACTGCGGCAATCATTTGGGTGATGAGTGTGATCTATACTGGTTTAGTGACTTACTTATATATAAACCTTTTTGAAAATGCAAGTGAATGGTGTTCATATGGTAAGTTTTATTATGATGTTAATCTCGGTACCATATTACTGGCCATTCGATTATTCAGGTTACTTTTAATGTTTGTGATCCCTTTTCTCATCATTGTGATCAGTTATGTTATCGTTATCATCAAGATTAGAAAATGTAAGAGATCCCAGAGATCTCAGAGGCCCTACAGGATCATCACCGCTGTTATATTGTGTTTCTTCATCTGCTGGTCTCCATATTACATCTGGAGACTAACACCCATCTATGATTATCTTGGAGTATACATTATGTTTGATGCGATAAATATTATGATTACCACCCTGGCTTGTCTTAACAGTTGCATCAATCCAATCATTTATGTTTTTATGGGCCAAGATGTTAAACTCTGCACCTTCAGATCTATCCCTGCCAGGGTAAAAACAGCCTTAAGTGAACATCCTAATGACCAATGCAGAGAACGAGAGGATTGTTAAGATGCTCCCACTGCAGATGATTCCCAGAACAGAAGGGATGAGCCATCAGCTGACATTTCATTGAATTTAAATAACCCAGTTCTCTAGAAACTGAACTGAATTTCCAGAAATCCCTTTGTCTCCAGACATTTCCAGCTTTGCTGTGAAGACAGGAGAAGAGTCAACAAAGTCATTACCATTGAGTTTTCTTACATTTATATATGTAATGACTGGAGTCTCCTAAAGTCCTGCAGTCTTCTACACATTGGGGGCCATTTATCAAGACTGGGACATCCAATCTGAAATGATTTAACCATTTTAAGTAATTGTATAAAAAACAGTATTTTAGGAGAATATTTCCACCTCCCATAGATCTATCTATCTAGCTAAAAAAATCAAAAAGCAGGAAGCACTCTCAAATAGAAAAATGAAAACATAAAATTTATTTACCCATATGGGAAGTGCGACACATATAAAATTTATAAAGTACCGTGCATATACAAACATGTACAATAGCATGATTCCTGTGTCTAAAAAGTGATATAACATGATTGTTCAAATATAGTGAAGGAAATAAGTATTTGATCCCTTGCTGATGTTGTAAATTTGCCCACTGTCAAAGACATGAACAGTCTATAATTTTTAGGGTAGGTTAATTTTAACAGTGACAAAAAGAATATCCAAAAAAAAAATCCAGAAAATCACATTGTCTAAAATATATAAGTTTATTTACATTTTGCACAGAGAAATAAGTATTTGATCCCCTACCAACCATTAAGGGTTCATGCTCCTCCAGACCAGTTAGACAGCTGTCTTAAATGGTCACCTGTATAAAAGACTCCTGTCCACAGACTCAATCAGTCAGACTCTAACCTCTACAACATGGGCAAGACCAAAGAGCTTTCCAAGGATGTCAGGGACAAGATCATAGACCTGCACAAGGCTGAAATGGGCGACAAAACCATAAGTAAGACGCTGGGTGAAAAAGAGACTACTGCTGGGGCCATAGTAAGAAAATGGAAGACATACAAAATGACCATCAATCGACATTGATCCAGGTCTCCATGCAAAATCTCACCTCGTGGGGTATCCTTGATCATGAGGAACGTGAGAGATCAGCCTAAAACTACACGGGGGGAACTTGTTAATGATCTCAAGGCAGCTGGGACCACAGTCACCAAGAAAACCATTGGTAACACATTATGTCGTAATGGATTAGTGTCTGCAAGGTCCCCCTGCTCAAGAAGGCAGATGTGCAGGCCCGTCTGGAGGATTCTGAGAGTGATTGGGAGAAGATGCTGTGGTCAGATGAGCCCTTTGGAATTAACTCAACTCGCCGTGTTTGTAGGAAGAGAAATGCTGCCTATGACCCAAAGAATACCATCCCCACTGTCAGGCATGGAGTTGGAAACATTATGTTTTGGGCGTGTTTCTCTGTTAAGTGCACAGGGCTACTTCACCGCATCAATGGGAGAATGGATGGAGCCATGTACCGTAAAATCCTGAGTGACAAACGGGACACTAAAAATCGGTTGTGGCTTCCAGCACGACAATGACCCAAAACATACAACCAAGGCAACAACGGAGTGGCTCAAAAAGAAGCACATTAAGGTCATGGAGTGGCCTAGCCAGTCTCCAGACCTTAATCCCATAGAAAACTTATGGAGGGAGCTGAAGATCAGAGTTGCCAAGCAACAGCCTCGAACTCTTAATGATTCAGAGATGATCTGCAAAGAGGAGCGGACCAAAATTCCTTCTGACATTTTTTCTGACAGGGTTTCGCCACCAAGTATTAAGTCTTGTTTGCCAGAGGGATCAAATACTTATTTCTCTGTGCAAAATCCAAATAAATATATATAATTTAGACAATGTGATTTTCTGGATTATGTTTTGGATATTCTATGTCTCACTGTTAAAATTAACCTACCTTAAAAATGATAGACTGTTCATGTCTTTGACAGTGGGCAAATTTACAACATCAGCAAGGGATCAAATACTTATTTCCTTCACTGTAAATATAACATAATCAATAGTGTAAATATCCCTAATACCCAATTAATAATCATAATAGACTTCACAAGTGTAATTCATGAACATTTGATTAAAAACTTATACCATCTGAGTAGGGCGCGGTAATCATGGTGTCTGGTAGGGTCCAGTACGCATGTCAGAAGGACCGAAGGGGATTACAGGCAAACAAACTATAGTATGAGTACTACGCATGCCAGGGTTCACATCAGGGTTCTCCTGACTATCGGTCACTTGGTCACTGAACAGCAGCCAAGTCCAGCCTCATTCACCATCAACCACCTGTGCTGTGACAATAATTGGTGGATGAGAGTGGACTTGGCTGCTGTTCAGTGGCCAAATATCACCTTCAACTCACTATGTAGCGGGGAGGATACTGTTATTTGCTGACAGGCTCTCCCATGCTCCCACCATGTGACTGTGTCATACAGTGGGCAAGTGTGGCCGTCAGAAGAACCCTGATGTCCGTCCATAAGAATCTATGGTACGGGACTGTTGAGCGCTGCACATATTGCATTATACTTGTTCCTCAATAAAGATGGTGCTTTGTTATATCTTTGACATGAAGGTGCCTGTGCCAATTACCCTTGTCTTTGCCCTATTTCATTATGGAGGATGCCCCAATGTGGGCATGTACTGTGTGTACTAAGCAGTATTATCTATCTATCTATCTATCTATCTATCTATCTATCTATCTATCTATCTATCTCATATCTATCTATCTCATATCTATCTATCTATCTATCTATCTATCTATCTATCTATCTATCTATCTATCTATCTATCTATCTCATATCTATCTATCTACAGTATTTATCTGTGCATCTATCTAAATAAATGTTTTGCTAATTGTCTGATTTTCCTATTGTAATCCGTTGTGTAAGAAGTAATATTTTAGGAGGATTTCTCTGTATAATTTGGAGGATCTTCTATTAATGATGAAACAATAAATCAGAACGATTATTCAGTTGTGTGATAGTTTTATTCTCTTAGCAGAAGTTTTAGAAGGATTGTACCACAGAAACACCTACAGATGTACAGCAGTGACTTAGATGGTTATAGGCAAAAGATCTTCTGCCCTCACAGATCAAAGGAATGAAATCCTGGAGGAGAACAAAGGAAAGAAAAGAAAATCAATAAAAAATAAATAAAAATAAAATAAAAAAAACTTTGCCAAAACAACAATCACTAAAACTGTAATACCAAGTGATCAAAAAGTTTTATGTACCCTAAAATTGTACTAATCAAACCATATTTAAAATACCAAAAACATTTATAAAAACTATGCCAAAATAGCCTTTTTTGTCACCTTGCCTCACAGAAAGTGAAATACCAAGTAGGGATGAGCGAACTTTTGAAAAGTTCGGTTCAGTTCGATTCGGCGAACTTTCGTGAAGTTCGGATTCGTACAAACAGAACCTAAAGCGAACCTTGCTATAACGGCTGAGTAATTGCAGCTACTATAGTGGGAGTCTGATAGGGTATAGTTTCGTTTAGTTGCAGTTGCTATTACAATTAAAAAAGTGGAAAAAATCAAAGTGCAAAAATAGTGAAACCTCAGCCAGGTCGACAACATTTGACAGCATTAAAGATGTCCGCTGGAGCAGTCCATGTCATGCCAGAGCACCAAAAACACACGGTAGATCGTGACACCAGCCCAAGAATAGGCTGCGTTGAAGTCGATGCAGTCTCAGTAACATAGGACACAAAGTGCAAGTTGGCAACACCGACAGCATTGCCTTGGACTCAGTAGGGTGGAAAACAGACATTTGACAGTGGAACCAGCAGCAGTAATAGTACTGAATTGGACCCAGTATAGTTGAGAACAGACAATTGACGGAGGAGGAGTAGGCAGCAGCACTTGATAGCACCCTGGCCAGTATGGTTGAGAAGAGACAAGTTGAGGAGGCAGCTTCAGCAGCTCTTGATTGCACCCAGTATGTTTCCAAATAGACAATTGACGGTGGGGGCATTAGTAGGAGCAGTATTCTTTTGGACCCAGAAGGGCCTAGTACAGAGAACTGAAGTTGGAAGCTAAGAATATGCACGCTTGTAAAAATCAGTTTTTATACATGACAAAATGTTGATGTAGAGTTCAGCACAGGACAGTCAACGTTAAAAAACCTCTCTAACATTATGCTAGTCTAGTAGGATACGGATACGGTTAAATAGACAGCTAACCTCACCCACAGAATCCATGAGGTGAAGAAAGACATTTAAAAAGGCACAGATTCAAGAAGGCTTTACGCCAGTTCCATTATCCAAAAATACGTGTCCAATTTTCATGAAATGGACACCTCACTGGCACTCGCTTTACAAATTGATGCAACTACTCTGGTGTCAAACCTGTTGAATCTGGGCCTATGGCTGTTGGCGAGACATATATATATATATCTTTGTTACACCAGTTTGATGTCCTAACCGAGTGCAGCGCCCAACCCAATGGATGTATGCTTTTGTGTTTTTTGACTAATAATCCCTTGTATCCTGGTCTATTCTGTGAAAAAAGTACAGTTTTGCGTCGCCGTTGTTATTTTAACCAGATTTGTTACAAACTTTCTCAAAGTTCGGTTCGGTGACGAACCGAACTTTTGGCAAAGTTCTTAACAAATCTGGTTCATTGCAGTTCAGTTCGCTCATCCTTAATACCAAGCGATTAATAAGTCTCGCGTACCCCAAAATAGTACCAATGAAAACATCACCTCATCCAGCAAAACAATCGCCCCCGCATAAGACAATCACTCAAAAAATGTAAAAAAACAATGGCACCCATAAACCAATCCATCAAAATCTACGCTGCAAAATCCATATGGCGCTCTTTCCATTCTGAGACATGTGCCCCCAGTTTTTACACCACATATGGGGTGCTGCTGTATTCAGGAGAAAATGGGTGACAAATTATGGGGTGCTTTTTCTCCTGTTACCCCTTGTGAAAATGAAAAAAATGGGGCTAAAAGAAACATTTTATTGGAAGAAATTAAACTTTTAAGTTAAAAGTGGTCAGTATACCCCTCCCTAATATATTGTTTAAGGGGTGTAGTTTACAAAATGGGGTTACTTTTTGAGGGTTTACACTGTAGGGGTACATCGGGGTCTCTCAATTACATTACAAAATCCATGTGCTGCTCCTTTCCTTCTGACCACTGCCACATGCCCATACAGCAGTTTACCACCACATATGGGGTATTTCTGTAAACCGCAGAATCAGAGTAATGTATATTGAGGTTTATTTCGCTGTTAACCCTTGCTGTGTTGCAAGAAAAATTTGATTGACGTAAAAAATCCCAAATACCAAAAAAAGTGAAATTTTACTTTAATACAACAATGTAGTTTTGCTATGTTTATTTTCCTTTGTTTCACCTCCATTTACCTCTTGCATTTTCATGTATTGTCTAATATTGGATTTATGTTCGTTTAGTCATACCCTTATTTGTCTTTTTGTCTGTAAATATTCAATATTTAAAGACAAAATATTCCGTAAACTACATGGACATCAAATGCCATAAACATTTTTTGTCAAACATGTCGAAAAATGGTGCATTGGACTTTTATATCCCTGTCTTGGGTGAGATATTGAATCTCCTTGTAGAATGGAGTTGCACTTGGCGCAGAATAAGGCCTCATGCAGACATCCGTGGAGCACGGTCTGTGAAAACCGGGACATTGCTCCTGCTGATGAGAGCGGGTGTGCAATACAGGGGCACCGGCCGTGTGACCCCTGCATCACGGATCGTGGACCTATTCACTTGAATGGGTCCGATATCCTGGAGATGCACTACAGAGTGCTTTTGTGGTGTTTTTGTATGTGGTTCCGCACCGCAAAGAAGTTTTGCATGCACTACTTTTTTGTGGTGTGGACCTTGGGATGAGGATTGCGGACCCCATTCAGGTGAATAGGTCTGTGATCCGAATGCGGAAGCTCCAACGGTCAGTGCCCGTGCATCACGGACTGCAATTTCCAGTCCATAGCACGGGCACTGACAGCACATGTTCGTGTGCATGGGCCCTTACTATGCATTATAGCGATTTATACATATGAAAAATAAAAAGACTGAAAAATACAAGCAAAGTGTCACGTTCTGTCACTCGTGCGGGGGTAAGTGCAGCCCTGAGCTTAAACCTCACCTCTGACCCTGCCTACTTGCACAACCCATCGTAGACGACAGCGTACAACTAGTCGATTGTCCCTAACCTGGGTATGTGCTGGGTCGTACAGGGAGGGGAACACAAGGAGAACACAATAAACAAACAACCGAACAGACACACACAATAACGAGTAGTCACCAAGCAAAGGGTCAAACCGGGAGGTCATGTCAAAGCCAAAGGAGCGAGCAGGAACAAGGTCAAACGAATGAGCTGAAGTCAAAAACAGGAGGTAGCGCGGTACAAAAGGATGAGATGGGGAACGTAGTCAAATACACAAGCAGAAGTCGAGCTCAATAGTCACAGAACATCAAGCTCTGGAAGGAAGAAAAGTCACAGACAACCTGTGGCCAGCAGGCTGCCAGTTTAAATAAGCCTCCAAGTAGGTCACATGACGAAGCAGCGTCATGTGACCTAATTCAAATACTAGAACAGCTGAGCGCTGTCTTCCCTGCCAAAGCCCAAAGATTGTCTCAGGTAGGGGCTAATTTTTAGCGGGATGAGATGACGGTTAGATTGGTACTATTTTGGGGTGGCATACGCCTTTTTGATTGCTTAGTATTACGCTTTTTGTGATGTAAGGTGACAAAAAAATGGCTTTTTTGACAGTGTTTTTATTTTTATTTTTTTACTGTGTTTATCTGAGGGGTTAGGTCATGTGAGATTTTTGTAGAAAAGGTTGTTACGGACGTGGCGATACCAAACATGTATACATTTATTTATTTATTTAAGTTTTACACAATAATATCATTTTTGAAACAAAAAATCATGTTTTAGAATCTCCATAGTTTGAGCTGTAGTTTTTATATTTTTTGGGCGATTGTCTCAGGTAGGGGCTAGTTTTTTGTGGGATGAGATGACGGTTAGATTGGTACTATTTTGGGGGGCATACGCCTTTTTGATCACTTGGTATTACACTTTTTGTGATGTAAGGTGACAAAAAATGGCTTTTTTGACAGTTTTTATTTTATTTTTTTACTGTGTTTATCTGAGGGGTTCGGTCATGTGAGATTTTTGCAGAGCTGGTTGTTACGGACGCGGCGATACTAAACATATTCAGGGTATTTTATTTATTTTTACCCAAAATGTGCGTATATGGGGAAAAAATATTTATTTATTTTTTACTTTTATTTTTTTTTTTTTACACTTTTTGACTCAGACCCACTTGGTTCTTGAAGATCCAGTGGATCTGATGTCTCTATAATACACTGCAGTACACTATATAATGTACTACGGTGTATTTTTCCTTTACATTAAGCTTTTAGCAGGAGCCTGGTCAGGTTTGATATAGCATAGCAAGCTGGATGCCTGTGAAGGCGTCCATTTGCAATGGTAACCATCGGGGCGCTGTCACAGCAGAGCAGCGTCCCGATGGGAGGGGGGAGGGAGCTCCCTCCCTCTGTACTGGCCACACCATCAGACGCTGCCAGAGCACCGCAGCAACCGATGGGGGAGGGAGGGAGCTTCCTCCCTGTTAACCCCTTCCATGCCGCGGTCCCTACGGACCACAGAATGGAAGAGGTTAAACAGCCGACATCACTGCCTGCACGGATGTCGGCTGTTACAGTAGATTGTCAGCTGTATGTTACAGCTGACAATCTACAACCGCTCGGCCATCCTGACGAATTATGTGGGGGAGAGGGACGGGGAGAAGCAGGGGTCCCGCACCAAAGAATGTGCGGGCAGGAAGGGGTTTGGTGGGACCCGCTCGGCCATCCTGATATATAAAAACATAGCAGCGCAGCCCCGATCTCCTCAAGTAGAACAGAGCTGCGCTGCTGAACTCTGCGAATGGTCAGTCAAATCTGACTGACCAATGGCAGGGATTCAAAGGCTGGGACCACGCTGATTGGTCCCTTGCCGGGTGCCCAGACAGTTCTGGATCTCATGACGTACTGTACACGTCATGATGCGGTAATTAACACCACATCATGACGTACACAGTATGTCATTGGTTATTAAGGGGTTAATCAAGGCCACAGTACCTCAGCTGCATCTGCTGTATAACAGATAGATCATCAGCCTCTGATTGGCGGCGGTCCGACACCCGGGACCCCCGCCGATCAGCTGTTTGAGAAGGCAGCGACGCTGCAGGAGCGTCTCGGCCTTCTCTGTGTTTACCGCAGGCCCAGTGACGTCACTACTAGTATCACAGGCCTGGGTGGGGCTAAGCTCTGTTCACTTGAATGGAGCTTAGCCCGCCTAGGTCAGTGATACTAGTCGTGACGTCACTGGCCTGCGGTAAACACAGAGAAGGCCGCGGTGCTCCTCAGCGCTGCTGCCTTCTCAAACAGCTGATCGGGGGGGCCCCGGGTGTCGGACCGCCGCCGATCAGAGGCTGATGATCTATCCAGAGGACAGATCATCAGTTTTACAGAACTGCAGAATCCCTTTAACATTAGGCAAACTTGCGCAAATTTTGATCATCAAGAATAACAATATTGCAGCCAGATATAACAATAGTCCTTAAAAGGACTTTTGGGTCTTTTCAACAGAACAACTAGTCCTGCCTAGTCAAATCCTATCCCTACACTATCTGTTCCTCCTTGCGCAAACGTTATACATTATATGAATAACGGCAGCAAAAAATACACTGGATGTCAGGTATTTAGGATACAGAAAAGTTGTACTTCACACGCAGCACAGGTATGTGACATTACCTGTGCTGCGTTTGCTGCATAACGTTTGCTCATTCTAAATATTTCTGACATTCAATTACATTTTTCTGCTCATACACTAAAAAAAAACATGTGCGCAACTGTACTTTTGACAAAGTTGCATATATATTATTTAATATTACTACTGTCCTCTGCTGCTCACAAAGCCTGCCCAACATGTGGAAGGTGGAATTCCAGCGCATGCTCAGGTCACACAGAAGTCGGTGAGCTGGAAAGCGCAAAGGCTGCTGCAGCGTTGGCAGGACGACTGAAGATGTAGGTGACTTGCGGAATTGGACGCAAGACCAGGGGTGGGCAATTAATTTTCCCATGGGGTCGCATGCGAATTTGGGATGGTTTTAGTGGGCCGGACTAATATAATTAACTCAGTTCTACCCAATACTGTATATAGTATATATACTATCCAGAGGTCACACTACGTTTTTTGCAAGAAAGTAAAAATACTCCTCTGACCATTTTTGAGGAGTGTTTTTACCTGAGACGGAGTACGAAAGTTGTGGTCATTTAAATACATAATATATAGGCCTGCACTTGGTCACATCTACATTGGAGGCAGCATTTGGAGCCGCTGTTGCAGATTCAGTCGAAAGACCGGACAAAAAGCCTTGTATGCAGCACTTTTTTGTTTGGTAAAAAGACAGATCCCGAATGGATTCCATCGTAGTCGGTGGCGTCTATTCAGCTTCTTCCCTGTTGGATGACAGGAGGAGGGGGGGCAGTGTCACTAGTGGGGTGACAGGAGGAGGGGGGAGCAGGGTCACTATTGGGGTGACAGGAGGAGGGGGAAGCAGGGTCACTAGTGGGGTGACAGGAGGAGGGGGAAGCAGGGTCACTAGTGGGGTGACAGGAGAAGGGGGAGCAGAGTCACTAGTGGGGTGACAGGAGGAGGGGTGAGCAGGGTCAATAGTGTGGTGACAGGAGGAGAGGGAGCAGAGTCACTAGTGGGGTGACAGGAGGAGGGGGAGCAGGGTCATTAGTGGGGTGACAGGGGTAGGGGGAGCAGGGTCACTAGTGGGGTGATAGAAGAAGAGGAGAACAGGGTCACTAGTGGGGTGATAGAAGGAGGGGAGAGCAGGGTCACTAGTGGGGGGAGCAGGATAATTAGTGGGGTGACAGAAGGAGGGGGGAGCAGAGAACTGGGAGACTGGACAGAACCATGGTTGGGGGAGGGGGGAATCACTCTCTTGAAGACTGACAGCTTTTCACTGCCACAACTCTCCCACCCCCCAGCCGCCCGCTCTACACGGGGGCTGGGGGGGACACAGCCTGGGGGGCAGTTCTTCAGTCCGTGGCTCATTACGTCACCGGTGGCCCTGTCATGTTTCCTGGGGTCCATGTTCAGCGCCTCCGCTTTCCTTAATACCGCCACCCCTGGGAGTCGGCCCCTCCTCCTTCCAGCTCACGCCGGCTTCCCCTGTCTGACCTGACTTGTATTGCTCAATAGCCAACCAATAACAAAGCTCCTTACTGTATGGAGCTTTGTTATTGGTCATCTCAGGCACAGGCAGCATCGCTGTGCTGCCCGTGCTGTTCAAAGCGCCGATTAAAAACAGGGAAAAGTCTAAGCCTTAGACTTTTCCCTGTTTTTTTATCAGTGCTGTGAATGGCACGGAGGACCAGTCGGAGACAATAGGTGGGCCGCCTGCGGCCCGCAGGCCGCCCCTTGCCCTAGTCTGTCTTAGACAGTCAATGCTCATGCTAATAAGTGGTGAGAGAGGGGGCTCGTTCTCTCATCCCATCCCAGTGATGCAATTGCAAGTTGCAAAGGGGCCGCTATGTCAGTCAGGGTGCGGGCCTAATAATGGCCCCCCAGGTCTGTCATGTCATGGAGCCTTTTAGTCATTTCTAGCATCATGACAGTTTTACTGTAACTAACACTAATGCACAGTAATGCAGGAGTGTGGAGGAGTCATGAATGAAGGACCAAAGGATTACATGTCCATATCCCCTACTAGGACATAGAAATTTTTTTTTTTAAATGACCAATGAAAAATAGCATCAACTTTATTTGGTATTTAACATATAGGTTTACGTAAAAATATAGAAAAACTATGTATTATTAATATAAGGTTTAACCACATCTGTACAGAAAGGTACAATAAAATGACCACATTTTTTTATACATTAGGGCAAAAATTACATTTACTAAAGGGAAACTGTCATGTTGAACATAGTGTCTGAGCTGAAGGTGGCGGGATATAGAGCAAGAGGAGCTAAGCAGATTATGGGAAAGGATTTTGTAAAACTTGTAATTTATTTATTTTTTTTTAAATTCTTGCTCGTTCAATGCTGGGCCTTAAAGTCCAGGAGGCGGTCCTATCATTGAGTGACAGCGATCTCTGTAAACACAAACACATACAGCCTTATTGATGGAGAGAATGTTATGGGCAGCAATACGAAAATAAATGTAATTTTTTGGTGCAAAAGTGGAAAAACATAACACAACTACATAAATTTGGCATTGCTGTAATCACAAAATATGGTAAACCCCATAAAAACTAAGCTCAAAAGCAATGACTGAATCACTATTTTATTCACACTGTCATAATTTTTTTTAAGTTATACATTGGTTTATATGCACCCCATAAAAATACAACTCATCTGGAAAAAAACAAGACCTCTTATGAGCATGTTAATACAGAAACAAAAATGTTATGGCTTTTTAGATGAGAAGATGAAAAAGTGAAAGAAAAAATAATGGGCCAGAATAGGACGCATTTTTAAGGGGAAAAAAGATGTCTGTCTTGTTCACAGGAGCCCAGAACTGTACACAGTACTCCATGTGTGGTCTGACTAGTGATGTGTAAAGTGGCAGGACTATGTTCTCATCACCGCCATCTATGTCTCTTTTGATGCAACCCATTATCTTATTGGCCTTGGCAGCAGCTGTCTGACACTGGCTTCTACAGCTTAGTTTGCTGTTCACTAAAATTCCTAGGTCCTTTTCCATGTCAGAGTTACCTAATATTTTACCATTTAGTATGTACTGGTGACTTGCATTATTCCTTCCCATATGCATAACCTTACATTTGTCAGTGTTAAACCTCATCTGTCACTTCTCTGCTCAAGCCTCCAGTCTATCCAGATCCATCTGTAGCAGTATACTGTCCTCTGTAGTATATATCAGTATACTCTCTAGTATATATGCAGTATACTGTCCTCTGTAGTATATATACAGTGTACTGTCCTCTGTAGTATATATACAGTATACTGTCCTCTGTAGTATATATATAGTATACTGTCCTCTGTAGTATATATACAGTGTACTGTCCTCTGTAGTATATATATACTGTCCTCTGTAGTATATATATAGTATACTGTCCTCTGTAGTATATATACAGTATACTGTCCTCTGTAGTATATATACAGTATACTGTCCTCTGTAGTATATATACAGTATACTGTCCTCTGTAGTATATATGCAGTATACTGTCCTCTTCTGTGTTAATTACTTTACACAGTTTAGTGTCATCTGCAAAAATTGATATTTTACTGTGCAAGCCTTCTACAAGATCATTAATAAATATATTGAAGAGAATAGGACCCAATACTGACCCCTGTGGTACCCCACTAGTGACAGTGACCCAATCTGAGTATGTACCGTTAATAACCACCCTCTGTTTTCTAGGACCTTTTTCTACATTTCAGGATTGAAGACAGTGTAAGCAAGGGCAAGTTCTCTTTTTCTAGGTATCTGTTTAGAGATACTGTAGGTACCTAAGGTTTTATGGACATGGTTGAATGTTAAAATGGGATTGTTGAATTACTCAATTGAGGCATATGCTTTTTGGTCAATGGCCACAAATAATGTTTTGAATTTGAATGAGTCTGGTTTGGTTGGCAGTCCACCTAAATAAATCTTGGTGCTCTGTGATAGGGGTAGTCCCAATACATAAAATCCAACGTGAATCACGGTACTCAGAAAGACAGTTTGCAGAGTTAGTAAGACTATTTATTTATATTAGTATCCACATGGTCACATCTATATGATGCCAAAAGTGTATTATAAAAGAAGAGAAACAGGCGGCACTCACCAAAGTCAAACTTGCAGCTTTATTGCATAAAAACAGCAGGTGATGTGTGCGGGTACAGCACTGAAGCATTATCTTTTGTATTGACACACAATACATTTTTGTTTGGCAAGCAATGGTATGCACAAAGAACTGGAACGGCAATGGGGACGCCTGTATCTTGTTCTTTTGCCAATTTGTTCCTAGCAGTGTTTGAGGATAGATATATATTTTCTGTTGATAACCCCTTTGTTTCTTTTATACAGTTTTTTTTTACATTTTATTGATGATGTATTCATAGTGTGGACAGGCACCATGGAGCAATTTGAGGAATTCGTGGAGTACCTAAATAAGACCAACCAGATGAATATGCTATTTACCAGCAAGATTAGTAAGGAAGAACTAGAGTTCCTGGATGTGAGAGTTAGCGTAAAGGAAAATGGTTTACACATTACTGTGTTTAGAAAATCTACCTCTACAAATTCCCTCTTACATCATTGTAGCTTCCACCCTCCACATGTTAAAACTGCTGTGCTATATGGGCAATTCAAAAGTATAAAAATAATTGTTTCAGATAGTGAGGATTTCATTGAACAGTCTAGAGATTTGAAAAGAAGGTTGTTACACAGAGGCTACCCAGAGAAACTGATAGACTCTGCATTTATGAAGGCCCACAGGCAGGATAACAATGGTGGGGAGAGAAAAAGGACAAAAAACGTTAGTAAAAATGTACGTCCAGTATTCACTTTTGATTATACACCAATGGCTCCGATAATTAAGAAAGCCATTCTTAAAAATTGGCATGTACTTGCCCAGGATGAGGTTTTGAAAGAAAGGACTCAGTATATGTCTATTGTGAGTTTTAGAAGATGCAAGACAATTAGGGACACACTAGTGAAAAGTCAGTATAGGGAAAAGGACTTGAATTGGTTGGGTAAAGCTGCCCCAGTTGGGAATTACAGATGTGGACAGTGTTACGTGTGTAGTTCCCTCTACAAAACAAAGTACTTGAAACTGGGAAATGTTGAACATATTGTGAAGCAATTCATTTTTTGTAAATCTCAGTTTGTAGTATACGTGATTTTTTGCCCCTGCAATAGGTTCTATATAGGCAAAACAATTAGGTGTCTATATATTAGATTTAGAGAACACAGGAGGTCAATTGAAACCCGAGTAGGAGCAACAAGATTGATTGCGCATATTCGTGAGGCACATGGAGGGAGAAATGACATACTGAGATGTGCAGGAATTGAATTAGTACGTACCCCTGAACGTTGAGGAGATAGGACGTGCGTCTATATCATGTAATCACGTCGGCGTCATCACGTGGAGGCCTGAGGAAGCGCAGAGGCGCAAAACGGCTGCTGCCTGCTTGCGTACTGTGCTGTACCCGCACACATCGCCTGCTGTTTTTTTGCAATAAAGCTGCAAGTTTGACTTTGGTGAGTGCTGCCTGTTTCTCTTCTTTTAAGATACCTTATTACTGTTGTGGGTCTTTTTGGACAATATGCTGGATTCTCTGGAACTGAGAACATGGAAGGGATTTTTTTTTAGTACTGAGAGGGTGAAAACTTGAAAAATGTAGTAAGTTGTTCCTGTCTGTTGGCTTCCTATAGAGGTGTGTTGTAAGAATATCCATGTCATCTTTGGTGACAATTGTGTCTAGGAAGTTTATTGAGATGAGATCGTAGTGAACTGTAGCTCAGGGTAGATGGAGTTGAGTAAGTCATGGAAATGGAGCAAGGACTCCAATGAGCTCTACCATATGCAAAAGATATTGTCTATGTGACGTTTCCATATGACTACCTGTACATTGAAGGATAGATCTGGGTAGAGGAAGATATCTTCAAATTCTGCCAGGGAGCAGTTTCCATAAGCAGGTGTTACATTGGACTCCATTGCTGTACCTTGTCACTGCACAAAGAAGTCATTGTGGAATATGAAGAAGTTTTGAGACAGAACTAACTTTGGTAATTCCAATCAGAAGGCTATGACCTTCAGGTCTAAATTGGTCGAGTTAAGTAGTTTGCTGGCTGCCCTGAGACCCTTTCGATTTTGTATTGAGGTGTATAAACTGGATATGTCCTATATTAGGCTACTTTCACACTAGCGTTTTCTTTTTCCAGTATCGAGTTCCGGTTATGCCAGCGGACAGGAACATAAGACAGAGGTGGTGCAGTAAAGGCTCCAGCTTTGCCTCAACTGTGGCAAAATGCCAGTATTGACACAGTACGCCAAGAAAGCTCGGAGTTCCATCTTGAGATCGAGCTGGCGGTCTGCAGGGAGCTGAGCTACCACCTGTGGGAGCCCCTGCCTCTCGCTCCCCCCATGCTCATCGCTGAGTGTCCCGGGGGCCGTAATCATTTACTTTTAAATATTTGAGTGTTCAAAACAAACAGAATAGGACTACAGAACGTACCAAAAATGTACGAGTGACATGCTGCTGCCAAGCAGAAGGTCCAAAAATTCTAATCAATTTTGAGGCCATGAGTGGCACTGTAACAGCATCTGCAAGGGGCAACAGCAGTCGAATACATTTCAAGGCCACAGAGTGGCTCAGTAACAGCATCTGCAAGAGGCAGCAGTCGAATACATTTCAAGGCCACAGAGTGGCACAGTAACAGCATCTGCAAGAGGCAGCAGTCGAATACATTTCAAGGCCACAGAGTGGCACAGTAACAGCATCTGCAAGAGGCAGCAGTCGAATACATTTCAAGGCCACAGAGTGGCACAGTAACAGCATCTGCAAGAGGCAGCAGTCGAATACATTTCAAGGCCACAGAGTGGGAAAGGCAGCAGGAGTCGTACTAATTTTAATGAGACAGACTGGCACAGGGACATACCCTGGGAGAGGCAACAGCAGTCATAAAAAATTGAATGCAACATACCGTAGAGTGGCACAATTACATAATTTGGAGCTAGCAGCAGCTAGGAGACAGCGTGTGGAAGCGGCAGCAGCATGAGTAGGCCACAGAGTGGCACAACTACATAATTTGGAGGTAGCGGCAGGTAGGACACAGCTTGTGGAGGCGGCGGCAGCAGCATGAGTATGCCACAGAGTGGCACAATTGCATAATTTGGAGGTAGCGAGGTAGCGACAGCTAGGACACAGCTTGTGGAGGCGGCGGCAGCAGCATGAGTAGGCAACAGAGTGGCACAATTACATAATTTGGAGGTAGCTGCAGCTAGGACACATTGGGGAAGGCAGCAGCTGCATGAGTAGGCCACAGAGTGGCACAATCACATAATTTGGAGGTAGCGGCAGCTAGGACACAGCGTGTGGAGGTGGAAGAAGCAGCATGAGTAGGCCACAGAGTGGCAGAATTACATAATTTGGAGGTAGCGGCAGCTAGGACACAGCATGTGGAGGCGGCAGCAGCATGAGTAGGCCACAGAGTGGCACAATCACATAAATTGGAGGTAGTGGCAGCTAGGACACAGCGTGTGGAGACGGCAGCAGCAGCATACCATAGAGTGGCAAATTACATAATTTGGAGGTAGCGGCAGTTAGGACACAGCGTGTGGAGGCGGCAGCAGCAGCATGAGTAGGCCACAGAGTGGCAAAATTACATAATTTGGAGATAGCGGCAGCTAGGAGACAGCGTGTGGAGACATGGTGGCATGGAGTGGCATGGTGACATAGCTGGAGGCAGGGCCGTATTTAGGGTTCATGCTGCCCTAGACACCTCTGTGATGACGCCCCCCCCAACGTGACCCATTCCCCCACGCCCCAAATAGTAGCATAGTAGCCTCTCCTCAGTCCCCCCCATCCCATAGTAGCCTCCTCCCCCACAGTAGCATAGTAGCCTCTCCTTAGAACCCCCCACCCCATAGTAGCCTCGTTACCCCCACCCCCCATAGTAGCCTCTTCTCACCCCCCCACCTCATAGTAGCCTCCCCTCATTACCCCACCCCCCATAGTAGCCTCCTCCCCCCACAGTAGCATAGTAGTCTCTCCTCAGTAGCCCCCCAACCCCATAGTAGCCTCGTTACCCCACCCCCCATAGTAGCCTCCTCCTGGACTTATTACAGTGACCTATCCTCCCCCCAACCTCCTGGATACTGAAAATGGTCCTCTGCCAAGCCAATTAACCCCCGCCCAACTACCCCACCATCCCATACACTCAACTACCCTCAGTCTGTACCCCCCCCCTACACCTGCCGCTGGTGCACCTAGCTTTTCTGATGCCCAAGGCAAATATTGAAACACCCCCCATGCCAAATTCTCAACCTAATCCCTTCCCTCCAGTCCTACTGTTGAAGGGGTTGTCCTCTTTTTACTACTAATGACCTATCCTCACTATAGGTCATCAATATCAGATCGGCTGGGGTCCTCCGGCACCCTGGCGATCAGCTGTTTGAAGAGAAGCAGAGCTCATATGAGAGCTGCTTTCTCTGCTCTGTTCACCTGCTTGCCATAGAATTTGCAGTGAAGAGCAGTAAACAGAGAAGAGGAAGCAGCGCTGGTACTAAAAAAAAAAGACAACCCCTTCAAAGACAGACTTGGAAAACATTTCATACAGCACTACAGAGCATACAGGGTCATACAGCGCCACATATGTACCTCTTACATCCAGTGACTTCTCTTCTCTGATGTAGACGTTCTCTTTCCTCTTCTTCTGTCAGACCAGACCGCCATGGTGACTTCTTTCAGCTGTGCCTCGTCTCTGAAGAGTTCAACAAACAGACATTTTACCTTCCTACTTTTCCATCATCCTCTCACCTTCTCCAAATCTCACTCTGCCCGCCCCCATACTATACTACAGAAACAGCCCCCTGAAAATACTGGCACCACACAGAAAAACAGTACCCCCCTTACCTTTCAGATCAGATCCCCATATCAAACCCCAGATGAGACCCCCATCTACAGACCCCCATTAGACCTCCAAACTCCCATATCTGACCCTCATTAGACCCCCAGACCCCCTATCAGACCCTCATTAGGCCTCCAGACCCCCTCTCAGACCCTCATTAGACCCCCAGACACTCAATCAGACCCCCCATTAGACCTCCAGACCCCCTATCAGATCGTCATTAGACCCCCAGACCCCCAATCAGACCTCCAGACCCTCAATCAGACCCCTCTAGACCCCCAGTCAGACCCTTCAGGCCCCTAATCAGACCTCCTTCAGACCCCTAATTAGATCCCCAATTATACCCCCCCCTTCTTGCCCCATATCATACTCTTGTGGCCCCCATATAGAACTCTCCTTCTGGGGCCCATTTCAGAACCCCCCATTCTGTCCCACCATTTCAGACCCCCCATTCTGTCCCACCATTTCAGATCCCCCCATTCTGTCCCACCATTTCAGATCCCCCCCCCATTCTGTCCCACCATTTCAGATCCCCCCCCATTCTGTCCCACCATTTCAGATCCCCCCCCCATTCTGTCCCACCATTTCAGATCCCCCCCATTCTGTCCCACCATTTCAGATCCCCCCCATTCTGTCCCACCATTTCAGATCCCCCCCCATTCTGTCCCACCATTTCAGATCCCCCCCATTCTGTCCCACCATTTCAGACCTCCCCATTCTGTCCCACCATTTCAGACCCCCCATTCTGTCCCACCATTTTAGATCCCCCCCCATTCTGTCCCACCATTTTAGATCCCCCCCATTCTGTCCCACAATTTCAGATCCCCCATTCTGTCCCACCATTTCAGATCCCCCCCCATTTTGTCCCACCATTTCAGACGCCCCCATTCTGTCCCCACCTTTTCAGATCCCCCCCCATTCTGTCCCCACCATTTCAGATCCCCCCCCATTCTGTCCCACATTTCAGACCCCCATTCTGTCCCACCATTTTAGATCCCCCCCATTCTGTCCCACAATTTCAGATCCCCCCATTCTGTCCCACCATTTTAGATCCCCCCCCATTCTGTCCCACCATTTCAGACCCCCCATTCTGTCCCACCATTTTAGATCCCCCCCCATTCTGTCCCACAATTTCAGATCCCCCCATTCTGTCCCACCATTTCAGATTCCCCCCCATTTTGTCCCACCTTTTCAGACCCCCCCCCATTCTGTCCCCACCTTTTCAGACCCCCCCCATTCTGTCCCCCACCTTTTCAGACGCCCCCATTCTGTCCCCACCTTTCAGATCCCCCCCATTCTGTCCCCACCTTTTCAGATCCCCCCCCATTCTGTCCCCACCTTTTCAGATTCCCCCCCATTCTGTCCCCACCTTTTCAGATCCCCCCCCCATTCTGTCCCCACCTTTTAAGATCCCTTTTTGGCCCCCACTTCAGACCTCAGATCAGACAAGAAAAAAAAAAAAACTTACCTCCGGTCCTGGCTGTGTCCCCGCTCTCTCCTCTTCCAGGGGCCCGCTCTGAAGTCACCTGACCTCTTGCAGCGTCAGGTCAGAGGGCGCTCTGTACGTCCTGACGCTGCAGGCAGTCAGGACACAGCAGCGCCGGCCTCAGGAAGAGCAAGCAGGAGGAGGGGTAAGTACTGTACAGCGCTACCAGCGCTTCACTCCCCCTCCTCCTGCAGGCTAGTGAGCGCCACCCGACAGCAGCACCCTAGCACCCCCCCCCCCCCCTGCGGAAATTAAATTTTTTTTTTTTTTTAAATCATTATATACTCCTGGCGTGCCCCCGGTGCCTAGTTGTTAATACGGCCCTGCCTGGAGGTGACAGCGGTAGCAGCATGAGGAGACCTGATTGTTTAGGTGGCAGCAGCATCAGAAGGCTACATATTGGGTCAGTGATAGAGTGGAGAGGTGGGTGGCAATACCAGTCACTGGTAAAGATGCTGGGTGGTAGAAGGAGCAGCTGGCAGATGTGTGGCATCAGGCGGGTGGCAGCATCATAAGAGTGGCTGAGGCAGGTAGTCTAAAGAATACAGTTTCATTTGTCAAGGTTTGCGTGATGCACCATGGCTGATCTAATCTGATTCATCAGGCTTTGGTGGGTGGAAATCCTGGCTGATCAACGCCTGATTCATCTTGACAAAGGAGAGTCTTTCCACATTTTGGAAGGACAGGCGAGTTCTCCTTGGGGTAACTATGGCCCCTGCCACACTGAACACCCACTCTGATGCCACACTACTAGCCGGGCAGGACAGCTTCTCCAGTGCAAACTCGGCCAGTTGCAGCCACAAATCCAGTTTGGCTGCCCAGTAGTCCAGCGGATCTTCAATGTGGGGGGCCAGGGTGCATGCCAAGTAATCCACCACCTACTGGTTCAGGGTCTGCTCCTGGTCTACCTGATGCCGCTGCTGGTGAGTACTTTCCGCACTTGGCGGGTAAAGAAAGCTGCTCATCAGCGACTCCAGACTCAAGTTGCTGCTGATGGAGCTGGTACTGCTCCTCCCACTCCACCCCCAGCAGCCGTGGCAGTGGTATGTGAGCGCTGAGGGATCCCCCACAGTCACACCTGTGAGAGGATGGACGATGACGCAGATAGGCAGCAGCCAGCTGACTACATAGGATGTCTCTATAGTACTTCAGTTTGTCCTCCCTCTCAGCAAGTGAAAAAAAGGCCCCCATTTTAGACCGGTAGCAAGGGTCCAAGAGGGTGGAGAGCCAGAAGTCATCCCTCTTCCGTATGTTGACTATTCGGCCGTCACTACGTAAGCAAGTGAGCATGCATCGGGCCATTTGCGCAAGTGACTCGGAGGGACTCCCTGCCTCCAACTCCACTGTATACTGCCATGGTGTCTCTGGGTCATCTGCCTCATCTCCCTCTACCTCCTCTGGCTGCTCCTGCTCCTCCTCTTCTATCACCTGGGTAGAAAAAGCACTAAATGCTTGTGCTCCATG